>CM036767.1:19036426-19058926 GCA_020796225.1 Arion vulgaris
TTCACAAAAAGACCGGCAATCTGGGCAGATGACGTTCAACGGCCCGAGAGGGTAGGTCGTCTAAGGATCGCTACCTTAAAAGAAAATAGCAGCCTGCTGCCTTGCAGTTTGGCTGGGGACAGTCAAAGGCTGACGGAGAGTGAACCAAGTAAACGCTGGTTGAAATCGGACACGTCGCCGCAGGACAAGCACTAGAGCTCCAAATGGTACTGAAGATTGTGACGTAAAACACATTCTTGGCAAAGGCTGTTTATATATCACAATAAGAATGATAAAAATGGTAGAAAAAGAACGATCCAGAGAGAGAGAGAGTGAGAGAGTGAGATCTGCCTCTTTGCGGAAATGCGCGTATAGTATTAATGACACTTTTGCATTGTAACTTTAAACTTATTAGAAATGTTATATCAATGTCTGTTTTGAGAAGTCATCAATAATGACCCAATAGCCTCACACTAATTTCGGTATACGCCTTTAACTAAATCTCCATGTCGCACGTATGACGTCATTTAATTACCATGTTCAAGACCGAGTTGATTTGGTGCGCGGAAAATGCAAGAATTGTTCAAAACACCACGGATTTCGTTCTAAATGTGTCTGACCATAATGTGTTCTGGTCATACCTGAAGAATTGCTTTTGATCACTGGGAACCAGACTCAGTACCACTAAACTTCTCAACCTCCATCCCTAAATTATTAAGCAAAGATGCTGAGCCTAATCTAGTGAAAAAGCAATTACAATGGAACATCTCCATTACATGTTTCCAGAAGACAGCTGGATAAGAATTTACACAGATGGATCGGCAATGGAGGCAACCATGAATGGTGGAGCAGGAGTGTACATTAGGCACCCAGATGCTACCACTGTGTCTCTAGCAGGTCCTACTGGAAGAATATGTTCCAACTACAAAGCAGAACTCATAGCCCTTCTGATGGCAGCACAGCACATGAATAAGCTGCAAGCAGCTGCAAGCAAGATGGTATTTCTTACAGACTCATTGTCAGCTATACAAGCCCTGGAGGCTAAATCCACTGACAGCACAGTACAAAAACTACAAAGAGAACTTGCTCAGCTTTCAGAAAAGGCAGAAATTCACTTGCAGTGGATTCCATCTCACTGTGGCATTGCAGGCAATGAGAGTGCTGATGTCTTAGCTAAGGAGGGCAGTGCCAAAGAGCAAATTTACCAACCCTTGTCTTTTCAAGAGGTCAAAACCCTCATACAGAGAAAATCTGCAGTAGACTGGAAGACAAACACTGGATATGATTATGGAAAAGACTCCTCAAAGACCTAAGCAGAACAGACCAGGTCATTATATTTCGACTACGCACCGGACACTGCAGACTCAACAAACACTTATACAGACTAGGAATAAGTCAAACAGCTCTCTGCCAGTGTCAGCAGGCAGAACAGACACCAGAGCATATCCTGCAAGACTGTCCTCTTCGGTGTGAGCTGAGAAGCAACATGTGGCCACACCCAGTCGACCTGAAAACTAAGCTTTGGGGAAACCTGACAGACCTGAAACTGTCTGCCCAGTTTGTGGTCCACAGTAAATTAAGCGCATGACCAGAGATCGCTGAAGAAGAAGAAGAAGAAGTTCTAAATGTTGCTATTTTTGTCATTAATGTATTAAATGTCTGTAAACATTAGTTTTCTCTAACCAAGCCAATGGACGCGTTAAATATACAGCACAAAGAAGGAAACTTTTAAATGGTATGACCGTTCGAATGGCAAAAAATATTTTGTAGCGTCGGGAATATGTGTAGTTCCCTGCAAGTTTTCAGTTATTTCATCAAATAGTTACAAAGATACACATTTTTATCTGTGGGCATGACAAGTTGAACGGACTATAGCAGCGCTCTTTCTAATGGTTTTTTTTCCTCTCTTGTCGAGTAGGGGATGCTGTTAAGTGGTGGATATGAGTTTTTATTTTATACTTAAGATTTCTTCTTCTGCATTCTCACTAGATTGGGATTTCGGATTCTCTGATAACGGCAGCCGCCAGTCTCAGATTATGAGCCACGCCATACAGTTTGTCTTGGATGCTAGTGTGTGGACCACCTCTTTCTTCTCAAGTCTGCATACTGGGGGCAGTTCTGTAGGATATAATTCCTATGATTTCTGAATCCCCGTTTCTGCCAACCTCTTCCCGCAGTAAGTTTTGGCCACCCTCGTGATGGTAGATCTGACATTCTTACTGCGTGGTTAAATCTCCGAGACAGATTGGCGACCGTAGAATCCGTTATCCCATTCCTCATTGTGAGGGTCGTTGCACCATGGTATGCGCCTTACGGCCTGGTGCATCCGTTTTCTGCAATCATTTGTTTAGGGTTAGCATTCCCTAGCGGACACGTGCACCGATTTCAGCCAAACCTCCTTAGTCGTCTCTTACGACATGCGTGGCAGGTAACAGTGGTTCTATTCTTTACACCCCAAATTTTGGCCCCGGTAACCATTCGGGCGATATTTAAGATTTTGATTAAAACGTCCTGTTACGTATATTTAAAAAAAAAGATTGTGGTCAATGGTTGAAAGGGATCTCATAGTACAAATATCTCTTATTTAAGTTCGTCCCAAAATTTGTGAACATACTAAGGTTTAATTTGTACGAAATCTACCAGATGCATAACAGTAATTTTTTTGTAGGCAGTCTTATATATCTCACGACCTTACGAATTCATGTTTAAGTAATTGCTAGGTAGCTTGGTTGATGCAAGTAGCGTTTTTTGTTATATAATTTTGCAAAAGCACAACATAATGATCATCAAAGTTTAGAATTTACAGTAGTACACAAAATGATGGCGAATGTTTGCAAACGCGTATCCCTATTACATATTATATAAAGCAGTGTGACATAGTGAACAAATGATACCTTCCATTTCTATCAATGAAAATAAAGGGTGTGCACATACGCCAATGACAATCGCTCGGATACAGTGTGAAATAATTAATTCAAGGATTCCCAATTTTTGCTTGTGCTGAATTGTATGTTTAGTACGCAAATGCGTAATTATAGGAAAACTTGACTTCTGTACTGTTAAACTTGTACATGTATACCAAGTCAACATAGCAGTTATTTTACTAATAACAAATAAATAAAATCTTACAACACTAAAGGTTTGGCTGTACACAAACTACTTTACG
This sequence comes from Arion vulgaris, assembly GCA_020796225.1. Lineage (NCBI taxonomy): Eukaryota > Metazoa > Mollusca > Gastropoda > Stylommatophora > Arionidae > Arion > Arion vulgaris. The sequence goes on from CM036767.1 coordinate 19,039,572, forward strand.
AAGGTCGCCACTGTTATCTATATAAAAATGTGAAAATCAATCATTTCTGTCACGTGGAGGATTGTATATCAGTTGGTGAAGATGTTCACCAATTTTGGAACGAACTAAAATAGTCAAAAATCTTAAATATAGAAAAACAAACGCATTCAGATCCACCACTAAACAGGATCCTTCTCGGGAAAAAAAACCCATTAGAAAGAGCGCTGCTAACACTGTTTTTGGTATTATTTTTGTTATCAGTTTGACTTCTAGTACTGGATATGATTATGGAAAAGACTCCTCAAAGACCTAAGCAGAATAGACCAGGTCATTATATTTCGACTACGCACAGGACACTGCAGACTCAACAAACATATAGACTAGGAATAAGTCAAACAGCTCTCTGCCAGTGTCGGCAGGCGGAACAGACACCAGAGCATATCCTGCAAGACTGTCCTCTCCTGTGTGAGCTGAGAAGCAACATGTGGCCACACCCAGTCGACCTGAAAACTAAGCTTTGGGGAAACCTGATAGACCTGAAGCTGACTGCCCAGTTTGTGGTCCACAGTAAATTGAGCGCATGACCAGAGATCGCTGAAGAAGAAGAACTTCTAGTACTATTGACAAATAACTTGAATGGATTTGTTGAAAAACAACTTAATGTGCCAGCACTATTTATCTTGGAAAGGTTGTGTTATCATTGGTTCTGTGTCGATCTAGCTCATAGGTTCAAAATCTTTTTCGGGCCACCGCCCACTTTGCAAGAGCTAAATTGTGTAACCCCCTCCTCCCCTCCCCCTCCTTCTTATCTCATTATAACAGTTTTCGCGTTCAATCGATTTGATATTTTCAATGTAAATAGCAAATAATGATATTTTACTGTTTATGTCGTTAAAGTATTGAAAAAGTAGTGGTCAATATGTGTTTCATCTTGAATACAGTTATTCAATCGCAAAATCACGAAAATAATTTATTTTAAATTATTAATTTTTTCTATAAGAAGTCACCGACCCTAGATCGCCTGAACGCACCCCAGGTGCCTCTAAACCGAGTATCACTCCCCAAGAAGGCTTCAGCGCCCAGTGGGGAATTCCCACTTTGCGAACCTATGATCTAGCTCTACATGTTCAAGTAAACTATACTAAATCATAATTACTTTGAAAAATACGAAAATAGATTTACTGGTAGTTTTATAAGCCAATAAGCATTTTGAAAGAGGATAAATTACAAGGATATGATGACAGCTAATATTTGGCCACAACATGAGTAACCTCTTTCGCAGACAAATTGTAAGGAAGGTGGAAAATTTGAACATATTTTTCCTGTTTCTTCTTTCTTTTACCATTCTCTGCTTTTTTTTTGGCGTTAACCCTTTCGCTGCTACATACTTTCCGAAGGCTGAGCTAAAAATAACTACTCTTTGTTTCTAGGTCACAAACGTGAATGTACGCCTATAGCAGTGACAATAGCAATGTATAACGGGTTACCACGTCTTTAGCCCACAGAGGAGAGATAATAACAGACGTGTTAATGCGTCTTTAGAAGTGAATAGGAAAAACGTATATATACGTCCTTAGCAGCTAAAGGGTTAAGCGTAGCAGGTTTAACTGGTGATCGGTTTCCAAGATAGTGCACGCTCGGTCGCTTGATATGCTGGGATATAGGGGAGTTTTAAATTGTCTGTAATTCCATCAATCCAACTTTTTCTTGGTCTGCTCTTTCCTCTTGATGATTTCATTTTTAGGTTGTACGCTCTTGCAACTGGTGTATTCGGGTTCATTCTCACCAAGTGGCCAAACTATTTGAGTCTCTGTGTTGTTCAGACTGTTTTTCTAATTTCCTCATTTCTTATATGGTCTCATGTTTTATTTAAAACTTTCCTCAATAATCTCATTTCACATGTGGTAATTTTTCTTTCTTGTTCTTTTATCAGTGTCCATGTTTGGCACTGGTAGCACAGTGTTGGTATGAAAATTGCATTTATAATCTGTCTTTTGTTCTTTTTTCCTACTACTACTTCTGATATTGTACCGTCATTAACTAACAACACTATATACAATCGTGTACTAAATGAGAGGTCCAACACAGCAGTCTGTTTCACTGTTTAATTACAACAATTGGCGTCAGAGGTGGTCAGACTGACCAAATACTCTGTTTTGTATATCCTTTATTTGATAAAGGCCTTTTGGTCAAAACGTCTCTGTGTATTGTTAAAACTACAGTAGTCTGCCCAGCGTGTTCGTAGCGCGTTGGACTACGGGTGACTATCCCTCTGTGTGTGCGGTTCAATTCCGCGGGAATCTGTGGCAGAAAAAGCTACAGATTCCCCAGATTTACGGTGTTCGTGGCACCGAACCGAAGGGTTACGATGTCCATGGCACCGAGCCTAAGAGCTGAAAAGCTCAAGTGCTTCTGGATCGGAAAAAAAAAAAAACTACAGTAGTTGTTAGTGAACTCGCTTCTCTGTCCGAGTTCAACTCCCGCAGTGGGCGTGGAATTTTTCTCGACCGCGACCGCTCTCAGGTCGACCCAGCCTCAACTGGGTACCAGACATGCTCTGGGAAAGTAAAGGCGGCCGGTGTGATGCTGACCACATCACCCATCTTGTACCTACGGTCAATAAACCATACATGCCTAACACTGTATTGCCCTATATACAACGAGGTATGAAAGGGTTCCTTTACTTTTTACTTACCTTACAGTACTTTGTATTTACATGTTTCGCCATTGCTACATAGTTTTACTGCAATCCTCCCTTATATTGATAACATTTATTTCGTTATTCTTCTTCTTCTTTGCGTTAGTTCTTTACGACCAATTTTAATCACTCTTTGTGATATGTTTGATCTTTGCCAATAACGTGTATACGCTGCACATTGGTTTGGTAGGCCCCTAACTCATAGACTTCTACACGTTTAGGACATGTGCATCCGATTTCAGCCAAACCTCCTTAGTCGCCTCTTACGACATGCATGGCGGTAACAGTGGTTCTATTCTTTATACCCCAAATTTGGACCCCGGTAGCCACTCGGGCTATTCGTTTTTAGTCACATATTTTCATTTTAGGGACGTTAGGAACTTATTGTCTGATTTTATATGTTGTGTGCCGTGTATCATTTGCTTGATAAAGGCCTTTTGGTCGAAACGTTGCTGTGTATTGTTAATGGTTTTATATTTTGTAAAACTATAGTACTTTGTTTTTACTTGTTTTGCCATTTCTACATAGTTTTATTGCAGTCTTCCCTTATATCAATAATAATAAGGACACAAACAAGCTGCATGTTTGTTTTTTGTGTTTTTTAAAATCTGAATTTGGGCCACATATGTCATTCTGCAGGGCATAGTTGTACTGGCTCGATCTAGTTATCATTTTTTTAAAAAGCTAAGACATAAAACGATATCCAGTTGTTATCAAGTTCTACTTTTCATACTTTGCCTTCATTCGAGAATGCTGTCTACTTCGGTCACGGCCTACTTTAGTAAAGAAGACCTTATCGTTGCTACGGTTGCCTTCTTCTTTCTTTCTTTCTTCCTTTTTCTTTTCTCAATCTTGTTTTGTCTCACAGCACCAGGATAAGACCACATTTTTAGAAATGTTCGCTTCATAAACATTGTTTTTCGTCGCCTCTGTTATCTCTGAGGTCCACTATTTGCTTTGTATCCACTGTATCGAAGTAACATTGTTCTTTGAGGCTTACTGTCTGTTGGTAATCTGCTTATGTGGCAGAACCATTTAATGTGTTGTTTCTTGATGAAGTCTAGTACTGATGTTGTACCACTTTTCTTCCTGACGCCTTCATTCCTAAACCGGTCTCCTCTTGTTACTCCCAGCATTCTGTGTGGACACTTCATCGCTGTCGTGAATAGTTTCTTCTATCGTTTGATGTCAGCATCCAGGTTTGGCACTGATAGCATAGTGTTGGGAGAAACATTGTGTTGAACAATGCTATTTTAGTGTTCATGGTGACAACATGCTTGCATTTCAAAATTAGAGCTATGTGTCCTATGATTTGATTTGTTTTATTGCATCTATGTTGGATTTCGTCAGTTATTCTACTGTTTGCTGAAAAAACTGAACCCTAGGAATGTAAATTCTCTGACTTGTTTTAAAATGCTCCCAAGTTACTGTACATTAATCACACTCTCCAGTTTATCGTTATCCAGTAACATACAGAATAGATAAACTAAGATGGTATGATAGAGTCACAAATGAGAAACTTATGGAGAGAACAAGACAGATTCCACTGAACCAAGAGGTTAAAAAATACACTGGCGCGGATTGAGACACTTTGCGAAAACTGGAAAGGAATATTACAAGAATGGTCCTTTCCTGGATCCTGCAGGGACAGCGAAAGAAGGGAGAAATAGGCGGAGACAGGATTTGGAGATAGAGATCATCGAAAAAAGGTGGAGGCTGCAGTAAAACTTGAAAAATAGCTAAACACGTAAACACAGAGTACTACAGTTTTACAAAATACATAAACAGTGACGATAAACAGCAACGTTTCGACCAAAAGGCCTTTATCAAGCAAACAACACAACAAGAATGACGAATTTCGAGGAACCATTCAAGACAGTTTCACGTGTGAGTCCCGCAATATCATCTATGCCATCACCTGCAAACGATGCAACAAGTCCTATATTGGCGAAACCGGTAAGAGACTCAGTGACCGATTCGCCCAACACTTACGCGATATTCGCAATGCTCTGTGACTCCTGTGGCCACTCATTTCAACGATACTGGCCATTCAGGAGTTGACGATGTCCAGGTCACAGCCATCCGATCATGTTCCTCCGATGATCGCAGTCGATTCGCCCTGAAGAACCGTTTTATTTCATTCTATGGCACTTTGCGACCTCTTGGACTCAACGCATTACATTCCTATGCTTCTAAGTACTGTCTTATCTCGTGCCTTGTTATCTATATGTGTGTTTGCTCCATATATGTGTCATTTATCCACTATATTGTTTATTGTTTCTCTCTTTTCCACTTTCGGTTTTTGTGTTGCACTCATTTCGTTGTTCGTTTTTATTCCCAGATTTTCATTAGATAGGTTTATGTTTCAACATGTAATCGTCCATTTGTAGTGTTCCTCGAAATTCGTCATTCTTGTTGTGTTGTTTGCTTGATAAAGGCCTTTGGTCGAAACGTTGCTGTTTATCGTCACTGTTTATGTATTTTGTAAAACTGTAGTACTTTGTGTTTACGTGTTGAGATAGAGATCAACAATATAAAGAAGAGCTGGAGTGAGTTGCAGGAGATAGCTAGAGATAGATAGACTTGGCATGAGTTGGTTAAGGGCATATGCCATAAGCTGGATTATAAAAGGCAGAGTGAGAGAGTAACATGTCACGTGCATAGCATTTCCACCATTGACTTACTTATTCCTCTCCGCTCCTCATAGAGCATAGGGCCTCAACAGTTGTTCGCAATTTCTTCTCGGTCTCTGGCTGTCCTGTTTATGGTCTCCCAGGACAGTTCAGCACTCTTCAGTTCCTCAAGAAGACTTCGTCTCCAGGTTTCTTTAGGGCGTCCTCTTTTTCACTTTCCTTGCGGGTTCCACTAGTGTGCGTGTCTAGTGACACTCGACTGTGTCTTCCGTAAGGTATGCTCGATCCATCGCCGTTTTCTCCTCTTGACCTAGGTCATCATGGGTTCCTGACCGGTTCTTATCCACAAGTCTGTGTTTGTAACTCTATCATACCATCTCAGTCTGAGGTTTTCTCTATTATTCCTTCATTATTTTCTCACATACACACATTGATGTTGATGTATCACTAAATATTATTGTTTATTGGTTATCTTCTTCTTCTTCTTTTGTCGTCACACTGCTACCGGGTTGTTGCCCAGTGTCGTGGTTTTCTGTCGTCACACTGCTACCGGGTTGTTGCCCAGTGTCGTGGTTTTCTGTCGTCACACTGCTACCGGGTTGTTGTCCAGTGTCGTCACACTGCTACCGGGTTGTTGCCCAGTGTCGTGGTTTTCTGTCGTCACACTGCTACCGGGTTGTTGCCCAGTGTCGTGGTTTTCTGTCGTCACACTGCTACCGGGTTGTTGCCCAGTGTCGTCACACAGCTACCGGGTTGTTACCCAGTGTCGTCACACAGCTACCGGGTTGTTTCCCAGTGTCGTGGTTTTCTGTCGTCACACTGCTACCGGGTTGTTGCCCAGTGTCGTCACACTGCTACCGGGTTGTTGCCCAGTGTCGTGGTTTTCTGTCGTCACACTGCTATCGGGTTGTTGCCCAGTGTCGTGGTTTTCTGTTTTTGTCTTGCGCTGTTCTGGTGGCTTGGGTGATTGTTATTTCTGCTCTTTCACATGATTCTGCTATGCTAACCATCTTTTTCCTGATCTTCCTCGTGCCTTCTTTCCCGATGTTCTGTTGTAGAAGACTCTGTATACTGTGGAGTTTGGATGCATTCTTATTAAGTGGCCAAACCACTTCATTCTTTGTTTCTCAATGTAGTCCAAGCAAGGTTCAAAATTGGTTTTTGGTTACTAAATTGACGTCATTGTACTCCGGACAGATTCATAGGTGCTCAGTCTCCCCCAAGAGATATCGAAGTGTATGCACACTGATGGTTCCTGTGGCTCGCTGATTAAACACACTTCTCATAAATATTATAAGACTAATTTACTCATTGTCTACTCCATGAAGCACATACATACATACATACATCTGAGAGTTTCTGCGGACACAAATCATCCTCTGCACAAATCCATAAATGAGAACAAGGGAAGGCGATTGAAGAGAGGTCGATCCTGGATGGCCGAGGCAGAGGATGTTATTAAACAGGTCTGTACTCCAGATGAGCTGAGGAACGGTGACGAATGGATGCCTATATCAGAGGATATGACTGCTTACGCCAGGGTTATCAGCACACTTGGACGCCGCTGTAGAGAATGGGCCCCGGGCGTCGTCAATGCGGAAATTCTTGCACTCGTGGATCAGCACTCCCACCCAGGTGATATCATTATCTACACCGATGGCTCTGTCAAGCGTGACACCAGATCATCGTGGGCTTACTCAGCACAACGAAACGAGCGCACACTTCATGAGGACTGCGGGGCTTTTGAAACAACGACATCGAGCATGACTATGGAGATCACCGCCGCCTCCAGGGCTCTGTCATGGGTGGCTGAGCAACAGGTTACCCATACGATCATCATATCAGACTCAATGAATATGCTTCAACTGATTGAATCTGGAAGTATGCGTGTGGAATGGGTGGACATCATTCGGAGATCACATCTAAAAAAATTACTTGGCTGTACACGCCTGGACATGCTGGAGTGCGGGGTAACGAGCGTGCTGACTCTCTTGCAAACAGTACCCCGACTCAAGTGGGCAGAAGCATGGACAGAGCCGATATCATCAATGCGGTACGCTCTCAATTGTGTGACATGGGCGGGTCTCAGACACTGGAACGAATTCTAGAATTAGGCGTTAAGTTTGGACATGCCAGACAGTGTCGTCTTGGTGGTAGAGAGAGAAGATATAGTAATCAACTTCTCATGGGTACTGTGAGCAAATGGACTTTGGGATGGCTGCTGCAACGGAGGACAGAGCACGAATGGGAATGCCCAATGTACCATGACGTCGATCTCATAACATAACATAACATAACATACATACACACAAGCACATACCAATCATATATAGACAGCACACACATACAATATAATGATCATCATCAAATAGCTTGTCATGAGCAGAACTTTACCACCCCAACCGTCCTTCAGAATTTATCTCTCTCATAGGCCAGATGTCCGGCCGCTGCAGCTGTCATGCTCAAATCATCAGTTACATCCTGAATCCATCTTCTCCGTGGTCTACCTCTTTTTCTCTATCCCGACATGCCATCTTCCATAATGGTCTTCTTTAACCCTTCGTTCTATTTATATTTCCAAACTACTTCCGTTTTCTCTTTCTTATTTGTAGGATCAGCCAGTTTTCTTTGACTTTAAGCTCTGTCTGGATAAAGCTATGTTTCTCTTCTCTGTCCAGGATATGTCCACTGATGACTCTTCCGTAACACTTATATTCTTCTTCAAACGCTCCATATCGACCACTTGTTAACCACTCTGTGTGATTTGTAAATGATCTGAGCCTAAGAGGGATTGTACATTGTGCCTGTTATGCGCCTAAAAGTAGGCCAGCCCATCCGATTTCAGCGATTCTTTTTATTTACTAGGGTAGTTTCCCTAGGTCCTACATCAGTCCCCTCTTACGACATGCCTTGTAGGTCGCAGTGGTACTATTTTTGCTTCCCTTGCGGGCCCCGGCACCACATTGGCGGCTTATATTCAAAAGCAGAGACACATATATGTATATACTTTCACACTGCCTGGCACTGTTTATTAAATGTCCATGTTTTACACCCATACAAAATCGAAATTAAATATTCTACCACTGTTTTTGATTACATATATAGACAGAATAGGTATGCAAAGAGATTGATTAATCAACATCGAACTGGCGTGTTGGGTCGCTGGACGCTGCTGGATTTGCTGAGGCGGAGATCGGAGCACCTATGGACATGTCCGGCGTGCTATGATGATAGTCCTCATATAATTGATAACTGATAATATAATAGTGAAAGAGGCACAGTGCGGAAAAGACTTTATTGCCCGACGACCAATTAAATAACCAAATCAACGAATTACTTTTTGCAGATGACCAAAGTTTAATTTATGAAGATAAAGATCAGCTACAACATCACATGAATTCACTGCTAATAGCATGTAGAAAGTACAACATGAAAATCAACAAGCAAAAGACCGAGACCATGAAAATCAGCAGAATACCACGCCAAGCAAACATACAAATAGACAACACCAAAGTAAAGCAAGTTTCTGAGTTTAAATATTTATGCAGCATTTTCACAGAGGACGGAAAACTCGATAGAGAAATAGATACATGGTGTCAAAAAGCAAATGCAGTGACCTACCAGCTGGCACCATTACTACAACACATAAAAATCAAGATGGAAATGAAAAGACAGATGATAAAAGTATTTTTCCACCAACACTTTGTTACCAGTGCCAAACTTGGTCTCTTACAGCAACACACCACAGAAAGCTCACCACGTGTGAAATGAAATTCTTGAGGAAGGCAGTGGGAGTCACCAGGAAAGATAGACTACGAAATGAGGACATCAGAAGCAGAGTGGGCATAACTTCATGCACCGAATACATCGAAAGACAACAAATGCAGTGGTTTGAACATTTACTGAGAATTAAATGCAACCAACCACCAATAACAGCATACAATAAAAGAGATCGGGTACTAGAGCTAAGGGAAGACCAAGAAAAGATGGACAGACAATATCAAGACCACACTACATAAACACGGATATAACACAACAAGGGCGACTCATCTGACCCTAGAACGCAAATTAAAGCTCCTACGCTTAACGGCAAGAGTGGACAGCCAACTACATCTTCTACCTGGGAATAGACAATAGGATATGATTGTTGCAGACGCCAACTGCTCTCCCGACCATTGACCTTGTGGTTGATGCTCACATGCACGTCATTTCGTCCTAGTTTCCTCGTGCCAGATATGTTATTGGAACTGATGCCAAATGTATTTTTAATCCACTTTCGTTACTTCCACACTGGCTATCTGATTTCGTATAAATCATTAGATTAAATACGTCTAATTAGTTGTTAAAGGAGAAGAATGTGCAATTTGTTGGTTTTCTATGTAGAAGAGTTATGTTCCATAATTGTATATAATCAGACCATCTTTCTAGTCTATACAGGGTGTTTGTATAGACTAGACTCACAACACTTCATATGTAGGTCACCTTGAAAAATTAAGTACATGAAGTCATCAAAAAAATGTGCTAAAACAAAGTAGGAAAATTATTTACAGTAGTTACTGCTATGGTCTACTGTAGTTTTCGGTAAACTGGAACGAACCAATGATATATTTATTATAACAGATGTTGAAAATATCCACCACGGGCTTCAAGATATGTCTGTACAGGTTTCTTCATATTGTCAAATATTCTTTGTTCAGTTGAAAACACCATTATGGTTGGAGTGAAAATAATTACACCAGCAGACAACAGTCATTCACTGAATATTACACCACAATTGTCTATGGAACACATTTTTGATGACGTCATGTACTTTGTTTTTCACATTTGTTCTACATATAAAGTGTTGTAAGACTTTACAAACACTCTGTAGTATAGATGACTCAGAAACATTACAAGTAGAGGTCTCTCTCCTCCCGTCCATTTGTTTGTTCTGTTCGTTATATTAAACAAGTTAACCACACTGTGTTTAATGAGTGGACGTCCGTAGCTGATTAACAGCCCAAGCGTACCTTGTTCAAACTCTGCAACGTGCAGTTCAGCGAGCTACAGGAACCATCAGTATGCATACTCTTCGATATCTGTTGGGGGAGACTGAGCACCTATGGGTCTGCCCGGAGTGCAATGACGTCAGTTTAGTAACCAATAACCAATAACCAATAACGTGCAGTTTGGACTCAAATTCGATTTCGTGGTATTAACGAACGGTAAAAATAGATCTCACTGTTCAGAAAGCAATGATAAACTACTGAACGTATAAGTGGTGCCTAGAAAATCTACGACCCGTTTACTGTGGTTGATGGCAACATCCTGTCAAGGATATGCCATGAATTTATTATTACCCAGAATTAACAGTGTAGTTATGTTGCTATTTCAGATATGTTTTAAAATGACAAATGACACTAATACACTAATATGTAAGTGACACTAAGAACACTGTTGCTCACCTTTTGCAGTTCTTCTTCTTCACCTTTCAACTCCCAACGGAGCACAGGTCTTCAACAAATTTCTTCCAGCCTTCCTCTCTCTCTCTCTCCTCTCTCTCTCTCTTGCCATCCCTTCCAATTCTTTCCACATCTTACCTATCCTTTTAATACCAGCCTCCAGCTCTCTCTCTCCAGGTATATCTAGACCTTCCCCTCTTTTCCTGCAGGTTCCAAAACAGTGCCTGTCTTGCAATACTTCCGGTTGGCCTTCTCAATATGTGTCCTATCCATCGCCAGCATCCCTTCCATAGTTCTTTCTCTACTGGTACCTGCTTGTTTTTTTTCTCTGAGTTCATCGTTCGTAATCTTATCATACCATCGCATCCCTCTATTCTATGTAAACATTCATTTACGAAGGTATGTAGTCAGTGGCGGCTCGTGATCATTTTTGTTGGTGGGGCCAGACATACATTTTCGGGAAAATCATGGTTTTGGGTTGTTATGTTTTAATTTATAAAATCATAAATACACGTTACACATTATTTTGTGGGCCCAGTGGCCCTAATGACGAGCCGCCACTGTATGTAGTACTCTATTATTCATCTGTTATATGTTTCATTGTTAGTTCTATTTACACTTGTTACTCGAGTTGTATAAGAACAAAAGTCAAATGTTTAAGAGCCTGAGTTTTTTCCCTTGGCCACATATGGTTGTGAGACATGGACCATTGACAAAGCGGCGGAGAAGATCATTAATGCCATTGAATGCAAGTGCTACATAAAAGTACTTAGAATATCATGAACAGAGAAAGGAACAAATGCTTCTGTTCTACAACAGCTTAGTATTAAAGAGAGTTGGCTATTAAAGAGCATAAAATCAAAGAAAAATAAATATTTCGGACACATCAAACGACATGAGTGCCTAGAGAAGATAATTTTGGAAGGAATGGTGCCTGGAAGACGAACAAGAGGAAGACCTAGAAGACGATGGGTGCATGATGTTATTGACGATCTTCTTCTTCTTCTCTCGTACGCCCGATGATAATTCAGGCGGAAAGTCATGACTCCTGGTATTTCGCTTCTGACTGATTTTTGCGCGAGACCTATATTACCCTTTTACGGGTGTCTCTCAACCATACGGACAGGCTCACCGACTTCAGAGATACTTGAAGCTTAGATCCCGCAAGAGTGATCGTTACAGGAAACCTGTTGTCCTTTAACTCTTCTCGACAGAGTAAGTGAGTGCGACTTCTCTATCGGACTTCCTGCCTTGGTGAGGTCGTTCCGTACGCATCGTAAGATCAACACTCTTTAATGAGATTTTAGTGCCGTAAATTTGGGCTGTATCTACCAAAGAGCATTAGCTTACTATGCGCTGACTGGGTGAGGTCGTTTCGTACGCATCGTAAGATCAACTACTCTTAATGAGCTTTTAGTGCCGTAAATTTGGGCTTTGATCTACACCAAAGAGCATTAGCTTACTTTGCACTGACTGGGTGAGGTCGTTCCGTAGCATCCGTAAGATCAACACTCTTTTATGAGCTTAGCCGTAAATTTGGCTTGTATCTACACCAAGAGCATTAGCTACTTGCGCTGACTGGGTAGTCGTTTCGTACGCATCGTAAGATCAACACTTTAATGAGCTTTTAGTGCCGTAAATTTGGACTTGATCTACACCAAGAGCATTAGCTTACTATGCGCTGACTGGGTGAGGTCGTTTCGTACGCATCGTAAGATCAACACTCTTTAATGAGCTTTTAGTGCCGTAAATTTGGGCTTATCTACACAAAGAGCATTAGCTACTTTGCACTGACTGGGTAGGTCGCTCGGTTTAGAGCATTCTCGACCCTTCTAGGCTAGTCATGGAACTGTCACCTTCTTGTATTCATTGCTCATTTACGATCATTTTCACCGTTTATTTGGGAATTATGATCTTCGCCAAAGAGTATGTCTACAATATGCGATCTTTCTGACTATATGAGGTCGTTCCGGATTAGGAACATTCTCGGTCATTGGAGACGCATGTGCTTTGATCAACAAACGATCATATTTTGGCGGTATGCTAGCTTTTATATGATCTGAGCTTTGGCGTCATCTTACTCTGTGTAGGATGATCTGCGTCCGAAAAGTATTGCCCTTAGCCATTGTTTGGTTTGTACGAGTCAAGTCTTTGCATTATCGGCCTTACTTTTCTATCCACTGTGAGTTTGTTCCTGAGTAGGAGTATTCTCAGCCGTTTCGGGGAGCGTGTCGGAGCACTTGGCAATTTGCAAGGGTTTACTCTGCATTTTCCCGCCCCGGGAAACACTGGACTAGGACTGCTCTCATAAATTCTAGAGGGTCTTTTCAATTGGCGCTACCAACGCAACTGAAATTTTACGCTCGCCAACATCACCCACCTTATTACTTCCGGGGATGTTAGTTGTTAATGCAACAGTACCTGCCCGGTTACCTCAGGAGGGCAGTTTCGTTATGCACTAAAACGCAACCTTAGGACTTTACCCAATAGGTTTATCTGCGCTTGATCTCTTACCGCAATCTTTCCATGTGTCGTCACGATGCATTACAGTGTTCGCTCTACTTTGGTGCCTGCCCCACCGTGTTTATCGGGTTTCTCCCCTTGCTCACATTTACCGTGCATCGAGACTGTCATGGCATGCAGCTCTCGGGCTCAGGGCTCCAAGTTTCGCTCCACGTGGGCCTACGTCTCTGCTCTGGATGCACCTCTCATCCCTTCATGTTTATTTGACACGCAACTCGACTCAGGATAAGGGCTCAGAGTTTCGTCCCATGTGGGCCCACGTCTCTGCTCTGGATGCACCTCTCATCCCTTCATGCACATTTGTACGGCCCTTCCCATCGGCCGGGAAGCTGATAATTGTGGTGAGACCGTTGACTTGTTTCACTTTGTGCTTATGGGCTCTTGCCCGTAGGTGGCAATTTTTTGTGGTGATTTACTTCGGGGGAGTTAGCATTCGTTCGCTGACGACTCATGCACTGCTGTTTTCTTACGTTTCTTCAAAATTTGAGTAATTTTTTTTCGGACATCGGCCAAGAGATACGTGCATTTTGTTCAGAGATTTTGGACCTGCATTGCTTTTCCGTGCTTGCACTACTACCACTACCTGTAGCTATCCCTCGATCCTTACCCGCTTAGCCAGACCGGAACCAGTGTCTGTTACCAGGGTCACCACGAGGAGGTGGGTAGGATCTTGATTAGTGCCAGCTCACTAATCCTGGCGCAGCGTTGTCCTCCATTCACCTTTGACCCCATTGACGATCTGAGAATGACTGCTGCTGACGCCGGTCAACTTGCACAGAATAGAGATTTTTCAGGACTGCTGTCATGTGAGCCAAGTTCCGGAAGGGACAATCTACTTGATGATGAGTCTAATCGGGGTACGGATTAGCGTACTGCAAAGTATGTTCGCATATCGACTGACATAAAAAATGGGCGCGGGTTAAAACCCATATTCAACGTTTTCTTACGTGCGGAAATGAATTGGATCTCCTACCTCCTTCACACTAGGGCCTAGAAATGTGAGGTGACAGCATTTCATACCATAAGGTCTTAAAAGGTTACATACAATTTTATTTTTCTTGTACTCTAGTTTATTCTATTCTAGACTTAGTAACATTATCAGCAGTATTGCATATAAACATACAAAAATATTCCAGAATATTAGCAAACAACACTTCAGCAGCTCTGCCTATTTAGAGCCTACAGATCCTCCGCCGCCGCTGCACAGGAACATCAGTCCACCACCGACTAGACCCAATCCACAAGCGATAACAGCAAGTCCAAATGAGTAGTGTAGTTCACTATTAACGGTGTCCCCGTACTCACCACCAAACACAGCAACAGAAATGAGCCAACCAATTGCTGTTGAGAAAAGAATGGACAGATTCAAGTAAACTATACATTTGTTATGTTTAACTGATGCTGGTCAACCACTAGTAACAACTGTTATAAGAAGGAGAAGATGGAGATATGCTGGGCACACTTTGAGAAGAAATGATTAAAGATGTTAGACATCATCATCAAATAACTTGTCCTGAGCAGAACTTTACCACCCCAACAGTCCTCCGGAATTTCTCTCTCTCATAGGTCAGGTGTCCCGCCTCTGCAGCCGTCATGTTCAAACCATCAGTTACATCCTGAATCCATCTTCTCCGTGGTCTTCCTCTTCTTCTCTTTGTCGGTATGCCTCCTTCCATGATGGTCTTCTTCAGCCCTTCATATCTTTTTATATGTCCAAAATATCTCAATTTTATCTTTCTTATTTGTAGCGTCAGCCAGTTTTCTTTGCTTTTGAGTTCTTTCTGGATAGATCTATTTGTTTTCTTCTCTGTCCAAGATATACGAAAAACTCTTCTGTAACACTTATATTCAAAAGCACATGTTTTTCCACTGCTTTATTAAATGTAAATGCTTCACACCCATACGTTGTCACTGGGAATATGCATGCTCTTAATATTCTGATAATTTTTTTCCTATCAGTTTCATTCCATACTGTTTTTAGTTGTTTAATTTATCATATTTAATTAATCATATGTTGGACATACTTAAGAAAAAATTATCAGTGGCAAATCTGGAATCTGACATTTAAGTAATAGAAAAAACTAGTCAAGACAGGGATGAAGTGTCTACACAGAATGCTGGGAGTACTGTATATTAGCAGAGATATTGCTGTTCTTATTTTGACTTTTTTTTTTTTTTGGAAGGGTTATATTGCAAGAGCCTATATCTATAAAACCAATTAGGTTAGACATTTTTGGGAGTTCACGCTATAATTATAGGTGATATGTACATCATATGTTGGTTTGACATTATATGCGCTTCTTATGTTAGTGAAATAGCGATGCTATTTGGAGATGTTCTTTTCAAATCGCTACTTCTTCTGTACAATGTGCGTGTGTTAAAATATGTCGTATGTAGGTATCATCATCAAGTTGCTTGTCCCTTCCGGAACTTGGCTCCATGACATTAGTACTGAAAAACTGTTCTGTGCAAGTTGTCCGGCGTCAGCAGCAAGTCATTCTCAGATCGTCAATGACATCTTCCATCCATCGTTTTCTAGGTCTTCCTCTTATTCTTCTTCCAGACAACATTCCTTTCAAAATTATTTTATCTAGGCATTCATGTCGTTTGATGTGTCCGAAATATTTAATTTTCCTTGATTTTATGCTTGGTAATAGCCCACTCTCTTTAATATCAAGATGTTGCAGAACAGAAGCATTTGTTCTTTCTCTATCCTGATATTCTTAGTACTTTCTGTAACATTGTCATTCAAAGACATTAATGATCTTCTCCGCCGCTTTGTCAATGGTCCATGTCTCACAACCATATGTTGCCAATGGAAAAACGCAGGCTCTTAAACACTTGATTTTTGTTCTTATGACAGTTCCCTTCCAGAGGTTTGTTAGTTCTTTTAGTTTTTGCAAAGTAATGCTCAGTCTCCTTTTAATTTCTTTTATATATAGAAATGGCATTAGTAGATGTGATAATTACCTGAGCAAATCAAGAGTGCAGCAGATGCCATACCAACTTCAGTGTTGCCTCTGCAGGTGTCCTTGAACATGAAGAGAAGAATGAGAAGGAATGCTACGTTCTGACACATGAATCCAATAATTGCAAACGCTTGGGTGACTCCAAATTCCACTGAAACATAAGCCATTTTCAGTTATTGAGACATTAGGTAGTTACTATCTGTTACTGAGATATTAGTTACTATCTGTTACTGAGATATTAGTTACTATCTGTTACTGAGGTACTAGTTACTATTTGTTACTGAGATATTAGTTACTATTTGTTACTGAGATATTAGTTACTATTTGTTACTGAGATATTAGTTACTATCTGTTACTGAGATATTAGTTACTATCTGTTACTGAGATATTAGTTACTATCTGTTACTGAGATATTAGTTACTATCTGTTACTGAGATATTAGTTACTATCTATTACTGAGGTACTAGTTACTATCTGTTACTGAGGTACTAGTTACTATCTGTTACTGAGAAAGTTAATTGCATATACTTTACAGGACTTTGCGAATTAACCCCAGCTTTTTAACGCTGTATGTGGATTTTTCTAGGCATAATTACGTTCAGTAGTGTGCCATTGCTTTCTGAAAGGGTGGTGCCATCGTCCTTCTGTAAAAATCCACGCGAAACAATATGCAACCAAACTGTCTGCAGCGTGATTCGAACTCAGAAAGTCGGGGTTAAAAGACCGAGTCACTATCCCCTTGGCCACAGACGCCACCACTTAGATACTAGTTACTATCTGTTACTGAGATATTAGTTACTATCTGTTACTGAGATATTAGTTACTATCTGTTACTGAGATACTAGTTACTATCTGTTACTGAGATATTAGTCACTATCTGTTACTGAGATATTAGTTACTATCTGTTACTGAGATATTAGTTACTATCTGTTACTGAGATATTAGTTACTATCTGTTACTGAGATATTAGTTACTATCTGTTACTGAGATACTAGTTACTATCTGTTACTGAGATATTAGTCACTATCTGTTACTGAGATATTAGTTACTATCTGTTACTGAGATACTAGTTACTATCGGTTTAATCAAATAGCTACGAAAATATAAGAAAAAAACGAACACGTTTTCTCTCTTTCTGTAAAAAAGCGTAGCTAGTCTATGTCAGTAACACGACCATCCCCTCAGTTATTGCATGATTGTCAAGTGAAACAAGACTAGAGTCGAAGGTGTTGATTGCTAAATGTCTTCTATCCTTTCTCTCTTTCTGTAAGGAGCGTAGCTAGTCTATGCTTGGTTGACCATGGTGCTGGTGAGTATGATTCGATGTATCAATCTCAAGTCATCCTTCATATTTAGATCTATATTTTAGTTTATTTAACATTACTTGTATTGTATGTGTCTCCTTGAAAAAGACTTATGGTCGAATCGTGGTATTGTCGCGAGTTTTATATTTAATTCAATTCTTGCGTGCTTATGTGATACTATTCCCACGTGTCTTTGTCATTATACGCCAATTTATTCAATATTACGCAGTCTCCTCGGTTTTCTCCAGATCTGATCTGGTCCGGTCTGACCACAACCGATTTGTAGGTTTTTGTAAGGATCATAGCTAGTCTATGTCAATAAAATGACCATCCTCTCAGTTATGCATGATTGTCAAGCGGAACAAGACAAGAATCAAAGTCTAGTTATGACTTCTTCCATCCTCCGTTAAGTTCACATCGAACACTTTTAAAATACAGCGTCTGCGTCATTCTTCTTTCTCGTCCATCCTCTCCACACGAACTTCAGACACCTAATCTTACAATTCGTATTTGTTTATTTTAGTTAAAGGATTAATTCAAATAAACGTGAGTCTTGTTGATTGAACGATGCTGTAATAATTCATTCCAGCAAGTCAACAGAAAGCGACGTAATCCACTAATGTCGGAATAAATATAAACAATAAATGATTTATAAAATTTATTTTTATTTTATTACTTAGTTAGATGAAGCGAGAAGGTTAATTGCAGAACATCAACTCTAGTGATGATTGCTTTGATTGGAACAGATGCGCTAGGGGCGATACAGTTTGAACTTTATGAAGCGATAGCTTCAACGAGAAATATTCAGCATGACGTGATAAGAATTATCCTACTTGTAGTTCTGCAGAATATTATAATATATAAATATATAAATATATAAATATATAAATATAAATATATAAATATATAAATATATAAATATAAATAGTTAGATGAAGAAGAATGAGAATGAATAAGATGAAAAGAAGGACAAAATGGAAGATAAGAGAAGAAGAATACGATGAGAGACTGAAGGAATAGATGGGTGAGAGAGATGATGAAGGACATGAGGTAAGAGTTACAGGACGGTGTCGGTGTTAATGATACAGAGAAGGATGAGCATAGTAAAAGTGATGAAGTAAGGAAGGAAAGCGGCATAAGATGAGAAGAATCAATGAAAAGAATAAGATGAAGGATATTTTGAAAGAAAATAATAGATGAAGGGTGGGAATAATGAAGAAGATTGAATATACTGAGAAAATATGACTGAAAGAGAAAAATGGGGTAAGATAAGTAAGTAAGATAAAAAGAAGAATAAGATGAAGAAATAGATGAAATGATGGAAGTACTTGTAAGAGATGATAAAAGTTGGAATAAACAAGTAAATTGTTCTTAAGAATACGAGATCACATACAAATCAAATGATAATGAGAATAGTGAAGAAGTGTGAAGTCATATAAGTGGAAGATTGAAGAAAGATGAAGAAGATAGATGAGAAGAATAAGATAAAAGAATAAGATAGAAGAATAAGATGAAGAAGAATAAGATGAAGAAGAATAAGATGAAGAAGAATAAGATGAAGAAGAATAAGAAGAAGAAGAATAAGATGAAGAAGAATTTGATTTTGTTTTATATTGATATATTTTTTTTTGGTTATTGGTTATTGGTTACTAAACTGACGTCATTGCACTCCGGGCAGACCCATAGGTGCTCAGTCTCCCCAACAGATATCGAAGAGTATGCATACTGATGGTTCTTGTGGCTCGCTGATTAAACACCCCTTTTCACTCTGCCTCTCAGGCATCCAGTTCGACTTGAACAACGGGTAA